>JAJSOF020000003.1:35502910-35528283 GCA_025594305.2 Periplaneta americana | reverse complement strand
AGCGTAATGGTAGGTTCAGGCCTTTATTCAGAGGCCCTGGTCGGGACTACAACCTCGTGCTTTTTGTTTTTTTGTTCTGTTTTTGAGAGAGAAAAACTATACAAAAGGCTCCTTTCTTTACGATTATTTTAGAATTAACACCGGGTTTCATTTATATTAGCCATGATTTTATCATTATGATATTGGGGCTGAAAAAGGGAAAAAAAAAAAGATTTTTTCTCAAAAAAATCTTTCGGGCATAAAAAAAAATTTACTGGGGGGCCTTAAAACATTCAAACAATTGGTTCAAAACAAAAAAAAAACCCACAATAAATTTAGTCTATTTTCCCTCTTTCCGATCATTTTGCAGTCGAATGGGCATGGAATTGACTAGTTGCAAAGCGACTGTTTTAGACAGATATTCCAGGCATTCTGAAATACAAAATTACAACATACTCAAATGTTCTGTCCATGGGTCTTTCATTGCAAACCCAGAAATTTCCAATTTTTCCTATTTCTGCCTTCCTCAGCCCCGATATCCAATCCCAATGTCGTTTATTTTTTTCAACAAGAGACCCCAATTTTTTCTTTCTAACATTTAAGCATCATTTTTTCTTCACTCATTTTTCAAACACACTTATTTTTTTTCGTCGTCCACTTACGCCCCGTTCTTCTCCACATCCACATTTAAATGCTTAAATTTTTTCCATGTTTTTCCCCCAAAACCCCACACTAAAAAAAAAGCATTCATAGTCTCTTCCGTTTTTCCAGAGGTCCGCAGAAGACTTTCTTCTTCTATTAAAAGTTTTGCATGTTTAGTTTTTCGGGGAAGGATACCAAAGGGGTAACATCCCGGTTTTTTCCCACACCATATCTTTTTTCGCATCTTTTTAAAAATCCGGGGGCCCAAACGGGGATGGGGAGAGGGTTTTGACAAATTTGGGGCCCTTCCCGGGGACTTCCCCGAAAGTCACGGCAAGGGTTAAATAAATTTATAGATGTTTACCGATCAGAGCCCCGGGAAATTCAAAGCCTTTGCCCCCGCATCCTGAATTAGTTCCGAATCATAAAAAAATCTTAGAGTGATTCCAAATTTTCCGAAAATGTTTCACACTTTTTCCCTCGTAGCTCAGGACGAACTTTGAATTTCAGATGTCAACGTTTTGGTTAAATTGTTCTTTTATTTTTTGGGGTTCAAGATAGAATAATGTAAAAACAAAAAAAAAAACTAAAGCAGATTATGCAACGGGATTTTTCCAAACCTAATATTAAATTTATGTTATTTTAATGCTAAAGAACGATTACAAATAAAAACCTGAATTTTTTTAAAAGTTACAAAAAGATAACAGAAATAAAGATAAAATCAGTTTGTTTAATTAATAAAGATATTATATAATACGTATTTAATTATCTAAATAAATAACCTTTTTACAAAGAAAGATGGTTATTTTTTAAATAATTACTTAAAAAATCAGATTTTTTTTTGGAAAAAGAACAAAACAATATAAATAATTGAATAGTTTTATAAATGCTAATGAAGGAAAGAATATAATGATAACTTGAATATTATTTATATCGCTAAAGAACGATAACAATATAAAAACGTAATATTATTCATATCGGAATTCCTGATTTATTAGAGATGTATTTAATAAATTGCAGAAGAAATAATTAGTACCCGGGTGTCGATTTATTCTTCGAGCCAAATTTGTAACTTTAAAAGTGTGGTTACTTGTTGAAGTAAAGTATGTTATAACGGATGTTTAATTTATTATGTTATATGAGTCAGTTATGGGATGATTGATGTCGTCGCAATGTTGTAATTATAGTTTGTGTTTGTGTGACTATTGTGTATTAATTTATAATGGGCGGTACAAAGCTGTATTTGTTATAGAAGTGTTACATATGTGTGTTATTAATGTTTTTCTATGTTTCAAATTGATAAATGATATTTGTTTTGCAATCGCAATGCCCAATTTACGTACTGTTTATATTTTGTTGACATCGCGTAAGCTAATTTAATTTTCTTTTCCATTTCTCTTTATGCTTATGTTTTTTTGTGTATAAACTTATAGCCCTAACATTCATACAGAATGTAAAATAGGGCTAACCCCCATTGGAGATACAATAATAATAATTATTATTCATATCGTTATAAAAACGATAACAGAATACAAATGATGACTTAAATTTTATTCATAATTATCTCTAAAGAACGATAACAAAAATCCAAATAACGTGATATCCATAAAGAACGATACTGATATAAATATATCGTTGAATATCATTTACATCGCTAAAGAACGATTAAAATAAAATGAAAACTTGAAGAAGCCCCGAACCCACAACCTTAATCATTAAACAAGCACTCTAACGCTGGTCTACGAAGCCAGAGATATGGAACATTTCATAGTTCCGGAACTGCTTGTACAAGCATATGCATCGTAACATCGCCGCGACCAAAGTGGACTTTGAAAATATTCGCTGTTCCATGAGTGCGGCCACTTTTTTGACAACTGTACATATTTCATTATCTAGTCAGGCAAAATCAAACATTTTGACAATGGGCCACTGTCGCTAATGTGGGATTGTTCATGAGTATTGTAAGTTTTTATTTTATTTTTTTTTCCATAAAAAATCACACTGTGTTTTGAGATGGAAAAGAAACAAAAAAAATAAAAATAGGAAATTAGAAAGAAAAAAACAAGCATTAAAATTTTAGTTGTATAGAAAATACATCTTCCCCGAGGAATTTTGGGAATTTTACCTGAACCTTTTCCAACTTCAAAGCTTCCCAAAATAATTAGGCAGTGCATTTTTTCGTAGATTATTTACATATGACATAAAATATTTAACACGTACATTAATAAATAATTTTAATGGTTTTGAAGACAATACTCCGTTTTAATTATGAAAAATGTTTTAGATATTTTTAACCGGGCAAGATTTCAATGATAAATAACTAAAATATTTGAAATTCGATGTAATATTTATTTGATCTATTTAAAAATCATGTTTACAACATATAATGAAATCTGTAACATATATTACTTACTTGCTTATGGCTCTAAGGAACCCGTAAGTTCATTGCCGTAATCACGTCAAGCCCGCCATTGGTCCGTATCCTATGTAAGAATAATCAGTCTCTATCATCATATGTCGCACTTCCCTCAAATATATTTTAATATTATCCTCATATTCTAGTCTCACGCCTCCCAAAGATCTTATCTCCGACATTCCAACTAACACTCTACATGCATCTCTATTCACCTCTCAAAGTAAGACTCCAAGTTTCACAACCACAGAACAACAACAATTAATATAACTGTTTTATAAATTCCAACTCTTCAGATTCTTGACAGCAGAATAGATGACAAAGCTTCTCAACCGAATACAACAGGCATTTCCCATTATTATTCTGCGTTTAATGTCCTCCCAGATAAAGACTGAGAAGAGGATGAAAGGTAAAAAATAAGAAGTCTACAAAGACTGGAAGAGGATGAAAGGTAAGTAAAATAAGAAGACTACGAAGACTGAAAAAGGATGAAATTAGTGAAATAAGAAAACTACGAAGATTGAGAAGAGGACGAAGGTAAGTAAAATCAAGAAATACGAAGACTGAGAAGAGATGAAAGGTAAGTAAAATAAGAAGACTACGAAGACTATGAAGAGGACAGAATAAGATAAATCTAGAAGACCAGAAGACTAGAAAAGGAAAGTAAGCAAATAAGAACACTGCGAAGACTGAGAAGAGGATGAAAGGTAAGTAAAATACGAAGACTACGAAGACTTGAGAAGAGGAAGGAATAAGTTAAATAAAGACTAAATACTGAAAGAGGATGAAAGGTAAGGTAAGAAGACAACAAAGACTGTGAAGAGGATGAAAGGTAAGTTAAATACGAAGACTACGAAGACTGAGAAGAGGATGAAATGTAAACAAAATAAGAAGACTAAAAGACTGTGAAGAGGACGAAAAATAAGAAAAAATAAGAAGACTACGAAGACTGTGAAGAGGATGAAAGGTAAACAAAAATAAGAAGACTACGAAGACTGAGAAAGAAGAATAAGTTAAAAAAAGACTACGAAGACCTGAGAAGAGGATGAAAGGTAAGCAAAATAAGAAAATTACGAAGACTGAGAAGAGGAAGAAAGGTAAGTAAATAGAAGACTACGAAGACTGTGAAGAGGACGAAAAGGTAAGTTAAAATAAGACTATTAAGACTGAGAAGGATGAAGGTTAAGTAAAATAACAAAAACTACTGAGAAGACTGATGAAGAGAAATAAAATAAAAAAATACGAAGACTAGACTGAGAAAAGATGAAAGGTATAGAAATAAAAAACTAAAGACTGAGAAGAGATGAAAGAATAAGTAAAATAACAGACTACGAAGACTGTGAAGAGGAAAATAAGTTAACATCTGTGTAAGACTACGAAACTGAGAAGAGGATGAAAGGTTAAAAAATAAACAAAACTACGAAGACTGAGAAGAGGATGAAAGGTAAGTAAAATAAGAAGACTACGAAGACTGTGAAGAGGACGAAGAATAAGTTAAATAGAAGACTACGAAGACTGAGAAGAGGATGAAAGTTAAGTAAAATAATAAAAAAGACCGTGAAGAGGGAAAAAGGTAAGATGTTAAGAAGACTAAAAAGACAGAGAAGAGGAATAAGTTAAATAAGAAGACTACGAAGACTCAGAAGAGGAGAAAGAATAAAATTAAATAAAAAACGAAGACTTAATGAGGATGAAAGGTAAAATAAAAATAAGACTACAAGACTAAAAGAGACAAGTAAGTTAAATACGACGACTACGAAGACTGAGAAGAGGATGAATGTTAAAATAAAAAACTTAAAGACTGAGAAGAGGATGAAAAGGTAAGTAAAATAAGAAAACTACAAGACTATCAAGAGGATGAAATAAGTTAAAATAAGAAGAGTACGAAGACTGAGAAGAGGATGAAAATGAGCAAAATAAGAAGAACTAGGAAGAACTACGAAGAGGACGAAAATAAGTTAAATAAGAAACCTACGAAGACTGAGAAGAGGATGAAAGGTAAGTAAAATAATAAAACTTAAGACCGAGAAGTGGATAAAAGGTAAGTAAAATAAGAAGTCTAGGAGACTATGAGGACGAAGAATAAGTTAAATACGAAGACAACGAAGACTGAGAAGAGAATGAATGTTAAGTAAAATAAGAAAAAACGAAGACTGAGAAGAGGATGAAAGGTAAGTAAATAAGAAGACTACGAAGACTGTGAAGAGGACGAAGAAAAAGTTAAATACGAAGACTACGAAGACTGAGAAGAGGATGAAAGATAAAAAATAAAAACTATTAAGACTGAGAAGTGGATAAATGTAAAAAAAAAACTACGAAGACTGTGAAGAGGACGAGGAATAAGTTAAATACGTAGACTAAGAAGACTGAGAAGAGAATGAAGGGGAAGTAAAATAAAAAGACTAAGAAGAATGTGAAGAGGAAGAAAATAAGTTAATACGAAGACTACGAAGAGAGAAGAGGATGAAAGGTAAAAAATAATAAAATTATTAAGACTGAGAAGTGGATAAAAGGTAAGTAAAATAAGAAACTACGAAGACTGTGAAAAGGACGAGGAAGTTAAATAGGAAGACTACGAAGATAGAGAAGAGGATGTAAGGGTCAAGCAAAATAAGAAGAATAAGAAGACTGTGAAGAGGACGAAGAATAAGATAAATACGAAGACTACGAAGACTGAGAAGAGGATGAAAGGCAAATAAAATTGAAAAGAGGATGAAGAGATGAAGAGGATGAAAGAAGACTAAAGACTAAAGAGGATGAAGGGTAAGTAAAATAAGAAAAGGAAGTGGATAAAGAGGATAAGTAAAATAACAAGACTACGGAAGACTGAGAAGAGGATGAAAATAAGTTAAATAAAGAAACGAAGACTGAGAAGAGGATAAAGATAAGCAAAATAAGTAGACTACGAAGACTGTGAAGAGGCCGACGAATAAGTTAAATACGAAGACTACGAAGACTGAGAAGAGGATGAAAGTAAAATAATAAAATAATAAGACAGCGATAAAGGTTATGTAAAATAAGAAGACTAGAAGACAAGAGGACGAAATAAGTTAAGACTACGAAGACTGAGAAGACGATGAAAAAGTAAAATAATAAAACTACGAAGACTGAGAACAGATAAAAGATAAATAAAATAAGAAGACTATGAAGACTGGTAAGAGGACGAACTGAATAGTTCGAATAAGAAGACTAAGAAGACTGAGAAGAGGATGAAAGGTAAGTAAAATAACAAGACTGAAGACTGTAGAAGAGGATGAGAAAAATAAGTAAAATAAGAAGACTACGAAGACTGAGAAGAGGATGAAGAATAAAAATAATAAAACTATTAAGACTGAGAAGAGGATGAAAGATAAGTAAAATAAAAAAATAGAAGACTGAAGAGTGGAAAGGACCAGGTATCAAAAAATACGAAGACAGAGAAGAGGATGAATACAAATAAGAAATAAGAAGACTGAGAACAGGATGAAGAATAAGTTAAATAACGAAGAATGAGAAGAGGAAAAAAAATAAGTTAAATAACAAACTAAAGACTTAGAAAAGGATGAAAGGTAAGAAAATAACAAAACTGTTGGAGACTGAGAGTGGATAAAAGGTAAGTAAAAATAGAAGATTACGAAGACAGAAAAGGACGAGTTAATACGAAGACTAAGAAGACAAGTTAAATGAAAGGAAGAAAAGTAAAAATATTAAGATGAGATGTGGATAAAGGTAAAATAAAAAGACTAAGAAGACTCGTCAAGAGGATGAAAAAGAATTAAATACGAAGACTACGAAGACAGAGAAGAGGATGAAAAGTAAGTAAAATAAGTGATTAGAAGACTGTGAAGAAGACGAAGAATAAGTTCAATACGAAGACTTATTAAAACTGAGAAGAGGATGAAAGTAAAGTAAAATAATAAAACTATTAAGTCCGGGACTGTGATAAAAGGTAAGTAAAATAAGGAGAGTTACGAAGACTGTGAAGAGGACGAGGAAAGGTAAGCAAAATAAGACTACGAAGACCTGAGAAGAGGACGAAAGGTAAGTAAAATAAGAGAAAATACGAAGACTGAGAAGAGGATGAAAAATAAGAATAATAAAGACTAGAAGACATGAAGGAACGAAAAAAGACTAAGTTAAATACGAAGACTACGAAGATTGAGAAGACTGAGAAGAGGAAAGATAAGTAAAATAATAAAACTAATAAGACTGAGAATTGGATAAAAGGAGTAAAATAAGAAGACTACGAAGACTGTCAAGAAGACGAGGAATAAGATAAATACGAAGACTACGAAGACTGAGAAGAGGATGAATGTTAAGTAAAATAAAATTAGGGAAGACGGAGAAGAGGATGAAAATTAAAATAAGAAGACTACGAAGACTGAGAAGAGGACGAAGAATAAGTTAAATACGAAACTACGAAGACTGAGAAGGGATGAAAGATAAGTAAAATAAGGAGACTATTAAGACTGAAGAAGAGGATAAAAGGAAGTAAATAAGACTACGACTGAACGAGGAACAGAAGAGTAAGTAAAAAACAAAGACTGAAAACAGGATGAAATGATAGTAAAATAAGAAGACTACGAAGACTGTGAAAGGACGAAGAAAATAAATACGACGACTACGAAGATTGAGAAGAGGATGAAAGTAAGTAAAATAATAAAACTATTAATACTGAGATGTGGATAAAAGGTTAAGTAAAATAAGAAGACTAATAATCAGAGTGCTAAAAGAACGAAAAACTAAATAAAACGAGTGGACTACGAAGACTGAGAAGAGGATGTAAGGTACGAATCATAAAAGACAATTCCAAGACTCAGAAGTGGGCGAAGAATAAGTTAAAACGAATAAAACTAAGGCTAGAGGATGAATGGTCAAGTAAAATAATAAAACCATTAAGACTGAAAAAGGATGTAAAAGGAAGTAATAAAATGTAGAAGACTCAAATATAAAATAAATAAATAGGAAGACTCGGATGTAAAGGATGAAGAGGATGAGTAAAAACGATCAAAAAAAGGAAGACACATACAAGACTGTGAAAAAATCTCAGACGAAGTTATAATTAAATCATTTCCAAAGAATACGAAGACGGCCAGAAGAGGACCTCCGAAATATTAAGTAATAAAAACTAGGGAATACCGAGATGAGGGAAAAAGATAAGTGTATAACATGACTGACGTTCGCCACGTAGGAGAGCGGACGACAAATGACAATGTTAAATCCAAACGACGACTACGAAGACTGTGACGCCTGAGGAAGAAAGTTAAGTAAATAAAATTACGAAGACTGAGAAGAGGATAAAGGTAACTAAATAAGAAGACTACGAAGACTGCGAATAGGAAGAATAAGTTAAATGGCTGAAGCATCCGCGGCCTAATTTCCTGAACACATGAAAGGAATCCAAGTAAAATAAGTCAGACAAAGAAGAATGGAAGAGCTGTTGAGTTCTCTGAAACAAGCGGATCATCAAAGACTACGAGACTGGAGAAAAGGATGAAAGGCAAGAAAATAACAAAGTGAGAAGACTTAGAGGAGGATGAAAGGTAAGTAAAATAAAAAATAAAACTGTGATAAAGGAATAAGTTAAATAGCAAGACTAAAAGACACAGTATAAGAGGTATTTAAATATCTCTCCATTTGTAATAAGGAACAAGAACACAATCATTTAGGGATCCGTCAGAAAAATTAATGAATAATTTGATATCGATAAAAGTTCACTGAAAGAAGTCTATGAACAAAAGCTGGTGTAAAATAAAACAGCGGCTCAGACTTATATCAAAAGGGACGTCGCAAATCCAGGAAGAAAATAAGGTGGTATACTCCAGTGTGCGGACTGATGGATATGAGAAGAGAGAAAGTTCACGAAAGCGCACACCTGCTGGACGACTGAGAAGTTCACTAAAAGGCCATCAAAATAGAAGAATGATGAAGACTGTCAAGAGTTGTGCTCAGGCTGCGAGCGGAGCTAAGTTAAATATGAGACACAACAAAATAGACGTCGAAAAGGATGGTTCTCCTGTTCACAAAATAAAAGACTCCAGACTGGTTCGAGGACGAAAATCCCATGGTGATGCAAGACTAAAAGACGTAAAGAGGATGATTTGCTGAGCCAAAATAAAAAACTATAAGAGCTTTGATCGAATAAGAGCTCGGTAAAGGCGTAAAAGCACTGTACGGTCTGACCCCAATAAGACCGAAGACTACGACAAAAGGCGTAAGATGTTTGGATTTCGCAACGCCTTCTCAAATCACGTATATGCGCCTCCCACGTTAACTTATAATCAAAGAACAAAGAAGAGATGAGGTATAGTAAGAATATAAACTGATTCAGACGACTTGAAGATGTAGTCCAAATAATATTGTAAAAGTGGACACACTGCGTCTTCTGAGTGAGGAGAATTTAAAACCATTGCGAACAGCCCATTCTGAAGTACGTTGATGACCAGCTGAAAATTACCGATGGACGGAAGATATCGGAGAATATAAACTGAAGACTGTACAACAGAGAAGATAAGTTACCCACACAGTGGGCAATTCCATTGATCGCAATGCAGAAAAGAAGAACGCTTAATAAAACCCTGCGGAACGCCGTTTTCTTGGAGGTGTTCGTTAGAAAGTGTGGTGCCTACGAACTCGGAAATACCGACGATGAACTTCGCAAAAACGTTGGTAGACTACCAGAAGTCCCCAGTCATGCAGAGTTTGCAGAATGCCATACCGCCAAGACTGGTATCGTAAGCCTTTTTCTAGATCAAAGAAGACCGTACCACAAGATGTTCCTTCTTGAGGAAAGGATCTCTAATGGCGGTCTCTAGCCGAACAAGATGGTCTACGACGGATCTGAGGACGAAAACCACATTGAATTAGATAATCGGTTTTCCGATTCGAGTAAGAGGACATCAGGCGTTTGTTATCATTCTTTCCATAACCTACAAACGCAGCTGGTGAGAGAAATTGGTCTGTAGCTTCCAGACAAAGAAGGATAAGTCCTGGTTTCTGGACGGGGGATTACAATGGCGAAACGTAAGCAAAAATGGGAACACTCCCTCAGTCCAGATTCTGTTATACATTGCCAGAAGAAAGGATTTTCCAGCAGGCGGAAGATGGCGAAGATTTGGTTATGGATGTTATCAGGACCAGGGAGGTGTCAAAAATGTGCCTATACCGCCTCCACTCGGATGAACGGTGTATTGTAGTACTCTGTATTATCTGATATAAAAAACTGAGGTTTGAATTGTAAGATCTTTGATTTAAGAAATTAAGAAGACTGTTATTTGAGCTGCTAATCTGTAACGAACGAGGAAGCGAATATTTCGAATTTCTATTGACTGGTGGTCGTTAATCCATTGTTATTATTCCCGGATTAAGAACTACGTTTCATTATTCGAGGACTTTGTCCCATAAGAAGACTACGAAGATGGGACATTCCTTTTCATTGAATTGAAGTTTGTCCAGGACGTCTTCTTAGCATCGCAAACAGTGCGACGAGCTTGCTCGAAGACGTTTAAACTAAAAATTTTCTTGGGTCGGATGGCGCTAAAAGGTAAGGCACATCGGCGGTCTCGATTGCATCTCTGCAGGCATCCGACCACCAGGGGACAAGAAGTTTTGGCCTGCAGGACGACTGGGGATAGAGAATGACTTGATAAAAATATTTGAGAAATGGTTACTACGGAGTCCACACTGAGAAGAGGATGAAAGATAAGTAAAATAATAAAACTATTAAGACTGAGATGTGATAAAGGTAAGTAAAATAAGAAGACTACGAAGACTGTGAAGGCGATGATGAATAAGATAAATACGAAGACAACGAAGACTGAGAAGAGGATGTAAAGTAAGTCAAAAAGAAGAATACTAAGACTCAAAGAGTACGAAGAATAAGTTAGATGCGAAGACTACAAAGACTTAGAAAAGGATGAAAGGTAAGTAAAATAATAAAATTATGACGAGAAGTGAATAAAAGGTAAGTAAAAGAAGACTACGAAGACTGTGAAGAGGACGAGGAATAAGTTAAATACGAAGACTAGGAAGACAGAGAAGAGGATGAAAGGTAAGCAAAATAAGAAGACTAAGAAGATTGTGAAGAGGACGAATAATAAGTTAAATAAGAAGATTACGAAGACAGAGAAGAGGATGAAAGGTAAGTAAAATAATAAACTATTAAGACCGAGAAGTGGATAAATGTAAGTAAAATAAGGAGACTACGAAGACTGTGAGGAGGACGAGGAATAACTTAAATACGAAGACTACGAAGACTGAGAAGAGGACGAAAGGTAAGTAAAATAAGAAAACTACGAAGACCGAAATGAGGATGAAAGGTAAGAAAAAGGAGACTACGAAGACTGTGAAGAAGACGAAGAATAAGTTAAATACGAAGACTACGAAGTCTGAGAAGATAATGAAAGGTAAGTAAAATAAGAAGACTACGAAGACTGTGAAGAGGACGAAGAATATGTTAAATACGAAGTCTACGAAGTCTGAGAAAGGATGAGAGGTAAGTAAAATTATAAATCTATTAAGACTGAGAAGTTTATAAAAGGTAAGTAAAATAAGGAGACTACGAAGACTGTGAAGAGGACGAGGAATAAGTTAAATACGAAAACTACGAAGACTGAGAAGAGGAAGAAAGGTATGAAAAATAACATAACTACAAAGACTGAGAAAATGATGAAAGGTAAGTAAAATAAGAAGACTACGAAGACTGTGAAGAGGACAAAGAATAAGTTAAATACGAAGATTACGAAGACTGAGAAGAGGATGAAAGGTAAGTAAAATAACAAAACTACGAAGACTGTGAAAAGAATGAAAAATAAGTTAAATACAAAGACTACGAAGACTGAGGAGAGGATGAATGTTAAGTATAATAACAAAACTACGAAGACGGAGAAGAGGATGAAAGGTAAGTAAATAAATAGACTACGAAGACTGTGAACAGGACGAGAGAAAAGTTAAATACAAAGACTGAGAAGAGGTTGAAATCTAAGTAAAATAAGAAGACTACGAACACTGTGAAGAGGACGAGGAATAAGTTAAATACGAAGACTACGAAGACTGAGAAGAGGATAAAGGGTAAGTAAAATAAGAAAATAACGAAGTCTGTGAAGAGGACGAAGTAAAAGTTAAATACGAAGACTACGAAGACTGAGAAGAGGATGAAAGTTAAGTAAAATAATAAAACTATTAATACTGAGAAGTGGACAATAGATAAGTAAAATAAGGAGACTACGAAGACTGTGAAGAGGACGAGGAATAAGATAAATACGAAGACTACGAAGACTGAGAAGAGAATGAATTGTAAGTTAAATAAAAAAACTACGAAGACTGAGAAGAGGATGAATGGTAAAGAATATAACAAGAATACGAAGACAGTGAAGAGGATGAAAAATAAGTTAAATACGAAGTCTACGAAGACTGAGGAGAGGATGAATGTTAAGAATAATAACAAAACTACGAAGACGGAGAAGAGGATGAAAGGTAAGTAAATAAGAAGACTACGAAGACTGTGAGGTGGACGAAGAATAAGTTAATTACGAAGACTACGAAGACGGTGTAGAGGAGGAAGAATAAGTTAAATACGAACACTACGAAGACTGAGAAGAGGATGAAAGGTAAGTAAAATAGTAAAACTATTAAGACAGAGAAGTGGATAAAAGGTAAGTAAAATAAGAAGACTACGAAAACCGTGTAGAGGACGAGGAATAAGTTAAATAAGAAGAATACGAAGACTGAGAAGAGGATGTAAGGTAAGAAAAATATGAAGAATACGACGACTGTGAATAGGACGAGGAATAAGTTAATTACGAAATCTACGAAGACTGAGAAGAGAATGAAAGGTAAGTAAAATAAGAATAGGTACGAAGAATGTGAAGACGAAGGAAGATAAGTTACATACGACGACTACGAAGACTGAGAAGAGGATGAAAGGTAAGCAAAATAATAAAATTATTAAGGCTGAGAAGTGGATAATAGGTAAGTAAAATAAGAAGACTACGAAGACTGCGAAAAGGACGAGGAATAAGTTAAATACGAAGACTACGAAGAGAGAGAGAAGAAGATGTAAGGTAAGCAAAATACGAAGACTAAGAAGACTGTGAGGAGGACGAAGAATAAGTTAAATACGAAGACTACGAAGACTGAGAAGAGGATGAAAGGTAAGTAAAACAATAAAACTATTAAGAATGAGAAGTGGATAAAAGGTAAGTATAATAAGGAGACTACGAAGACTGTGAAGAGGACGAGGAATAAGTTAACTACGAAGACTACGAAGCCTGAGAAGAGAATGAAAGGTAAGTAAAATAACAAAACTACGAAGTCTCAGATGTGGATGAAAGGTAAGTAAAATAAGAAGACTACGAAGACTGTGAAGAAGATGAAGAATAAGGTAAATACGAAGACCACGAAGACTGAGAAGAGGATGAAAGGTAAGTAAAATAACAAAACTGAGAAGACTTAGAAGAGGATGAAAGGTAAGTAAAATAAGAATACTACGAGGACTGTGAACAGGACGAAGAATGAGTTAAATACGAAGACTACGAAGACTGAGAAGAGGATGAAAGTTAAGTAAAGTAATAAAAATATTAAGATGAAAAAGTGGATAAAATTAATGAAAAAAAAACTACGAAGGTAGTGAAGAGGACGAGGAATAAGTTAAATACGTAGACTAAGAAGACTGAGAAGAGGATGATAGGTAAGTAAAATAAATAGACTACGAAGAATGTGAAGAGGAAGAAAAATAAGTTACATACGAAGACTACGAAGACAGAGAAGAGGATGAAAGGTAAGAAGAATAATAAAAATTATTAAGATTGAGAGAAATGGATAAAAGGTAAGTAAAAAAGAAGACTACGAAGACTGTGAAGAGGACGAAGAATAAGTTAAATGCGAAGAGTGAGAAGAGGATGAAAGATAAGTAAAATAACAAAACTACGAAGACTGAGAAGTGGATGAAAGGTAAGTAAAATAAGAAGACTACGAAGACTGTGAAGAGGACGAAGAATAAGTTAAATGCGGAGACTACGAAGACTGAGAAGAGGATGAAAGGTAAGTAAAATAACAAAACTAAGAAGACTTAGAAGAGGATGAAAGGTAAGTAAAATAAAATACTACGAAGACTGTGAAGAGGACGAAGAATAAGTTAAATACGAAGACTACGAAGACTGAGAAGAGGATGAAAAGTAAGTAAAGTAATAAAAATATTAAGATGAGAAGTGGATTCAAGTAAGTAAAAAAAAAATACGAAGACTGTGAAGAGGACGAGGAATACGTTAAATACGTAGACTTAGAAGACTGAGAAGAGGATGAATGGTATGTAAAATAAATAGACTACGAAGAATGAGAAGAGGAAGAATAATAAATTACATACGGAGACTACGAAGACTGAGAAGAGGATGAAAGGTAAGAAAAATAATAAAATTATTAAGACTGAGAAGTGGATAAATGGTAAGTAAAATAAGAAGGCTACGAAGACTGTGAAAAGGACGAGGAATAATTTAAATAGGAAGACTACGAAGACAGAGAAGAGGATGTAAGGTAAGCAAAATAAGAATTCTAAGAAGACTGTGAAGAGGACGAAGAATAAGTTAAATACGAAGACTACGAAGACTGAGAAGAGGATGAAAGGTAAGTAAAATAAGAAGATTACAAAATATGTGAAGAGGATGAATGGTAAGCAAAATAATAAAATTATTAAAACTGAGAAGTGGATAAAAGGTAAGTAAAATAAGAAGACTACGATGACTGTGAAAAGGACGAGGAGTAAGTTAAATACGAAGACTAGGAAGACAGAGAAGAGGATGTAAGGTAAGCAAAATAAGAAGACAAAGAAGACTGTGAAGAAGACGAAAAATAAGTTAAATACCAAGACTACGAAGACTGAGAAGAGGATGAAAGGTAAGTAAAATAATAAAACTATTAAGACCGAGAAGTGGATAAAAGGTAAGTAAAATAAGGAGACTACGAAGACTGTGAAGAGGACGAAAGGTAAGTAAAATAACAAGACTACGAAGACTGAGAAGAGGATGAATGGTAAGTAATATAATAAAACTATTAAGACTGAGAAGTGGATAAAAGTTAAGTAAAATAAGAAGACTACGATGTCTGTGAAGATTACGAGGAATAAGTTAAATACGAAGACTATGAAGACAGCGAAGAGGATGGGAGGTAAGCAAAATAAGAAGAATACGATGACTGTGAGGAGTACGAAGAATAAGTCAGATACGAAGACTACAAAGACTGAGAAAAGGATGAAAGGTAAGTAAAATAATCAAACTATTATGATCAGAAGTGGATAAAGGTAAGTAACAAAGAAGACTACGAAGACTGTGAAGAGGACGAGGAATAAGTTAAATACGAAGACTACGAAGACTGAGAAGAGGATGAAAGGTAAGTGAAATAAGTAGACTACGAAGAAAGTGAAGAGGAGGAAAAATAAGTTACATACGAAGACTACGAAGACTGAGAAGAGAATGAAAGTTAAGAAAAATAAAAAGACTAAGGAGACTGTGAAGAGGACGAGATATAAGTTAAATACGAAGTCTACGAAGACTGAGGAGAGGATGAATGTTAAGAATAATAACAAAACTACGAAGACGGAGAAGAGGATGAAAGGTAAGTAAATAAGAAGACTACGAAGACTGTGAGGTGGACGAAGAATAAGTTAATTACGAAGACTACGAAGACGGTGTAGAGGAGGAAGAATAAGTAAAATACGAACACTACGAAGACTACGAAGACTGTGAACAGGACGAGGAATAAGTTAAATACGAAGACTACGAAGAATGAGAAGAGGATGAAAGGTAAGTAAAATAATAAAAATATTAAGACTGAGAAAGGGATAATAGATAAGTAAATAAGAAGACTACGAAGACTATGAAGATGGCGAAGAATAAGTTAAATACGAAGACTGAGAAGAGGATGAAAGGTAAGTAAAATAATAAAACTATTAAGACTGAGAAGTGGATAAAAGGTAAGTAAAATAAGAAGACTACGATGTCTGTGAAGATTACGAGGAATAAGTTAAATACGAAGACTAAGAAGACAGCGAAGAGGATGGGAGGTAAGCAAAATAAGAAGAATACGATGACTGTGAAGAGTACGAAGAATAAGTTAGATACGAAGACTACAAAGACTGAGAAAAGGATGAAAGGTAAGTAAAATAATCAAACTATTATGATCAGAAGTGGATAAAGGTAAGTAACAAAGAAGACTACGAAGACTGTGAAGAGGACGAGGAATAAGTTAAATACGAAGACTACGAAGACTGAGAAGAGGATGAAAGTTAAGTGAAATAAGTAGACTACGAAGAAAGTGAAGAGGAGGAAAAATAAGTTACATACGAAGACTACGAAGACTGAGAAGAGAATGAAAGTTAAGAAAAATAAAAAGACTAAGGAGACTGTGAAGAGGACGAGGAATAAGTTAAATACGAAGACTTCGAAGACTGTGATGAGGATGTAAGGTAAGCTAAATAAGAAGATTACGAAGGCTGTGAAGAGGACAAGGAATAAGATAAATACGAAGACTACGAAGACTGAGAAGATGAAGAAAGGTATGTAAAATAACAAAACTTCGAAGACTGAGATGAGGATGAAAGATAAGTAATATTATAAGACTACGAAGACTGTGAAGAGGACGAAAAATAAGTTAAATTTGACGACTACGAAGGCTAAGAAGAGGATGAAAGTTAAGTAAAATAACAAATTTACGAAGACGGAGAGGAGGATGAAAGGTAAGTAAATGAGAAGACTACGAAGACTGTGAAGAGGACGAAGAATAAGTTAAATACGAAGACTACGAAGACTGAGAAAGGGATGAAAGGTATGTAAAATAACAAAGCTGAGAAGACTGAGAAGAGGATGAAAATAAGTAAAATAATAAAACTATTAAGATTGAGATGTGGATAAAAGGTAAGTAAAATAAGAAGACTACGAAGACAGTGAAGAGGACGATGAATAAGTTAAATACGAAGACTACGAAGACTGAGAAGAGGAAGAAAGGAAAGTAAAATAAGAAAACTACAAAGACCGAGATGAGGATGAATGGTAAGTAATATAATAAGACTTCAAAGACTGTGAAAAGGAAGAAAAATAAGTTAAATACGACGACTACGAAGACTGAGAAGAGGATGAAGTTAAGTAAAATTACAAAATTACGAAGACCGAGAAGAGCATGAAAGGTAAGTAAATAAGAAGACTACGAAGACTGTGAAGAGTCCGAAGAATAAGTTAAATACGAAAACTACGAAGACTGAGAAGAGAATGAACGGTAAGAAAAATAATAAACCTGTTAAGACTGAGAAGTGGACAAAGGTACAGAAAATAAGAAGACAACGAAGACTGTGAAGAGGACGAGGATTAAGTTAAACACTAAGACTACGAAAACTGAGAAGAGGATGAAAGTAAGTAATATAAGAAGACTACAAAGACTGAGAAGAGGATGAAAGTTAAGTAAAATAAGAAAACTACAAATACAGAGAAGAGAATGGAAGGTAAGTATATAAGAAGTCTACGAAGACTGCGAAGAGGACGAAGAATAAGTTAATACGAAGACTACGAAGACTGAGAATAGGATGAAAGGTAAGTAAAATAATAAAACTATTAAGACTGAGAAGTGGATAAAAGGTAAGTAAAATAAGGAGACTACGAAGTCTGTAAAGAGGACGAGGTATTAGTTAAATACGAAAACTACGAAGACTGAGAAGTGGATGAAAGGAAAGTAAAAAATCAAAACTACGAAATCTGAGATGAGGATGAATGCTAAGTAAAATAAGAAGACTACGAAGAATGTGAAGAGGACGATGAATAAATTAAATACTAAGACTATGAAGACTGAGAAGAGGATGATTGGTAAGTAAAATAAGAAGACTACGAAGACTTTGAAGAGGACGATCAATAAGTCAATACGAAGACTACGAAGACTGAGAAGAGGATGAAAGGTAAGTAAAATAATAAAACTGTTAAGACTGAGAAGTAGATAAAAGGTAAGTAAAATACGAAGACTACGAAGACTGTGAAGAAGACGAGGAATAAGTTAAATACTAAGACTACGAAAACTGAGAAAAGGATGAAAGATAAGCAAAATAACAAAACTACGAAATCTGAGAAGAGGATGAAAGGTAAGTAATATAAGAAGACTACGAAGACTGTGAAGAGTACGAAAAATATGTTAAATAAGAAGACTACGAAGACTGAGAAGAGGATGAATGTTAAGTAAAATAATAAAACTATTAAGACCGAGCAGTGGATAAAAGGTAAGAAAAATAAAGAGACTAAAAAGACAGTGAAGAGGACGAGGAATAAGTTAAATACGAAGACTACGAAGACTGAGAAGAGGACGAAAGATAAGTAAAATAAGAAAACTTCGAAGACTGAGATGAGGAGGAAAGGTAAGTAATATAAATAAGACTACGAAGACTGTGAAGAGAACGAAAAATAAGATAAATACGACGACTAGGAGACTGAGAAGAGGATGAATTTTAAGTAAAATAAGAAAATTAAGAAGACGGAGAAGAGAATGAAAGGTAAGTAAATAAGAAGACTACAAAGACTGTGAAGAGGACGAAGAATAAGTTAAATACGAAGACTACGAAGACTGAGAAGAGGATGAAAGATAAGTAAAATAATAAAGCTATTAAGACTGAGATGTGGATAGGAGGTAAGTAAAATAAGAAGACTACGAAGACTGTGAAGAAGACGATGAATAAGTTAAATACGAAGACAACGAAGACTGAGAAGAGGATGTAAGGTAAGCAAAATAAATAGACTACGAAGAAAGTGAAGGGGAAGAATAATAAGTTACATACGAAGACTACGAAGACTGAGAAGAGGATGAAAGATTTGAAAAATAATAAAATTATTGATACTGAGAAGAGGATAAAAGGTAAGTAAAATAAGAAAACTTCGAAGACTGTGAAAAGGACGAGGAATAAGTTAAATAGGAAGACTACGAAGACAGTGAAGAGGATGTAAGGTAAGCAAAATAAGAAGACTAAGAAGATTGTGAAGAGGACAAAGAATAAGTTAAATACGAAGACTACGAAGACAGAGAAGAGGATGAAAGGTAAGTAAATTAATAAAACTATTAAGACTGAGAAGTGATATATGTAAGTAAAATAAGGAGACTACGAAGACTTTGAGGAGGACGAGGAATAACTTAAATACGTAGACTACTATGACTGAGAAGAGGACGAAAGGTAAGTAAAATAAGAAAACTACGAAGACTGAGATGAGGATGAAAGGTAAGTAATATAATAAGACTACGAAGACTGTGAAGAGGACGAAAAATAAGTTAAATACGACGACTACGAAAACTGAGAAAAGGATTAAAGTTAAGTAAAATAACAAAATTACGAAGACGGAGAAGAGTATGAAAGGTAAGTAAATAAGAAGACTACGAAGACTGTGAAGAGGACGATGATTAAGTTGACTACGAAGACTGAGAAGAGGATGAAAGATAAGTAAAATAATAAAACTATTAAGACTGAGTTGTGGATAAATGGTATGTAAATTAAGAAGACTACGAAGACTGTCAAGAGGACGAGGAATAAGTTAAATACGAAGACTACGAAGACTGAGAAGAGGATTTAAGGTAAGCAAAATAAGAAGACAGGGAAGACTGTGAAGAGGGCGAAGAATAAGAAAATACGAAGAATACGAAGACTGATAAGAGGATGAAAGGTAAGTAAAACAATAAAACTATTAAGACTGAGAAGTGGATAAAAGATAAGTAAAATAAGGAGACTATGAAGACTGTGAAGAGGACGAGGAATAAGTTAAATACGAAGACTACGAAGAGTGAGAAGAGGATGTAAGGTAAGTAAAATAAGAAGACTACGAAGAATGTGAGGAGGAAGAAAAATAAGTTACATACGAAGACTACGAAGACTGAGAAGAGGATGAAAAGTAAGCAAAATAATAAAATTATTAAGACTGAGAATTGTATAAAAGGTAAGTAAATTAAGAAAACTACGAAGACTGAGAAAAGGACGAGGTATAAGTTAAATACGAAGACTAGGAAGACAGAGAAGAGGATGTAAATTATGCAAAAAAAGAAGACTAAGAAGACTGTCAAGAGGACGAAGAATAAGTTTTATACGAAGACTGAGAAGAGGATGAAAGGTAAGTAAAATAAGAAGATTACGAAAAATGTGAAGAGGATGAAAGGTAAGCAAAATAATAAAGTTATTATAACAGAGAAGAGGATAAAAGGTAAGTAAAATAAGAAGACTACGAAGACTGTGAAAAGGACGAGGAATAAGTTAAATACGAAGACTACGAAGACAGAGAAGAGGATGTAAGGTAAGCAAAATAAGAAGACAGAGAAGACTGTGAAGAGGACGAAAAATAAGTTAAATACGAAGACTACGAAGACTGAGAAGAGGATGAAAGTTAAGTAAAATAACAAAATTACGAAGATGGAGAAGAGGATGAAAGGTAAGTAAATAAGAAGACTACGAAGACTGTGAAGAGGACGAAGAATAAGGTAAATACGAAGACTACGAAGACTGAGAAGAGAATGAAAGGTAAGAAAAATAATAAAACTGTTAAGACTGAGAAGTGGATAAAAGGTAAGTAAAATAAGAAGACTACGAAGTCTGTGAAGAGGACGAGGAATAAGTTAAATAAGAAGACTACGAAGGCTGTGAAGAGGACGAAGAATAAGTTAAATACGAAGACTACGAAGACTGAGAAGAGAATGAAAGGTAAGAAAAGTAATAAAACTATTAAGACTGAGAATTGGATAAAAGGTAAGTAAAATAAGGAGACTACGAAGAATAAGTTAGATACAAAGAATACAAAGACTGAGAAAAGGATGAATGTTAAGTAAAATAATAAAACTATTACGATGGGAAGTGGATAAAAGGTAAGCAAAAAAGAAGACTACGAAGACTGTGAAGAGGACGTGGAATAAGTTAAATACGAAGAGTGAGAAGAGGATGAAAGATAAATAAAATAAGAAGACTACGAAGAATGTGAAGAGGAAGAAGTATAAGTTACATACGAAGACTGAGAAGTGGATGAAATGTAAGTTAAATTTGAAATCTATTAAGATGAGAAGTGGATAAAAGTTAAGTAAATAAGGAGACTACAAAGACTGTGAAGAGGACGAGGAATAAGTTAAATACGAAGACTATGAAGACTGAGAAGTGGATGAAAGGTAAGTAAAATAATTATACTATTAAGACTGAGAAGTGGATAAAAGGTAAGTAAAATAAGAAGACTACGAATACTTTGAAGAGGACGAGGAATAAGTTAAATACGAAGACTACGAAGACTGAGAAGAGGATGAAAGGTAAGAAAAATAATAAAACTATTAAGACTGAGAAGTGGATAAAACGTAAGTAAAATAAGAAGACTACGAAGTCTGTGAAGAGGACGAGGAATAAGTTAAAAAAGAAGACTACGAAGACTGAGAAGAGGATGTAAGGTAAACAAAATAAGAAGACTACGAAGACTGTGAAGAGGATGAAAGGTAAGAAAAATAATAAAACTACGAAGACTGAGAAGAGGATGAAAGGTAAGTAATATAAGAAGACTACGAAGACTGTGAAGAGGAGGAAAAATAAGTTAAATAGGAAGAGTACGAAGACTGAGGAGAGGATGAATGTTAAGTAATATAACAAAACTACGAAGACTGAGAAGACGATGAAAGGTAAGTAAATAAGAAGACTACGAAGACTGTGAAGAGGACGAAGTATAAGTTAAATACGAAGACTACGAAGACTGAGAAGAGGATGAAAGGTAAGTAAAATAATAAAAATTTTAAGACTGAGAAGTGGATAAATGTTAAATAAAATAAGAAGAATTCGAAGTCTGTGAAGAGGACGAGGAATAAGTTAAATAAGAAGACTACGAAGACTGAGAAGAGGATGTAAAGTATGCAAAATAAAAAGACTAAGAAGACTGTAAAGAGGACGAAGAATAAGTTAAATACGAAGACTACGAAGACTGAGAAGAGGATGAAAGGTAAGAAAAATAATAAAACTATTAAGACTGAGAAGAGGATAAAAGTTAAGTAAAATAAGTAGACTACGAAGACTGTGAAGAGGACGAGGATTAAGTTAAATAAGAAGACTACGAAGACTGAGATATTGATGTAAGGTAAGCAAAATAAGAAGAAAACCATGACTTAGAATAGTACGAAGAATAAGTTAGGTACGAAGACTACAAACACTCGGAAAATAATGAAAGGTAAGTAAAATAATAAAACTATTATGAAGAGAAGTGGATAAAAGGTAAGCAAAAGAGAAGACTACGATGACTGTGAAGAGGGCGAGGAATAAGTTAAATACGAAGAGTGAGAAGAGGATGAAAGCTAAGTAAAATAAGAAGACTACGAAGATGTGAAGAGGAAGAAAAATAAGTTACATACGAAGACTACGAAGACTTAGAAGAGGATGAAAGTTAAGCAAAATAATAAAATTATTAAGACTGAGAAGTGTATAAATGGTAAGTAAAATAAGAAGACTACGAAGACTGAGAAAAGGACGAGGTATAAGTTAAATACGAAGACTACAAAGACAGAGAATATGATATAAATTATGCAAAATAAGAAGACTAAGAAGACTGTGAAGAGGACGAAGAATAAGTTAAATACGAAGACTACGAAGACTGAGAAGAGGATGAAAGGTATAAAAAATAATAAAACTACACAGACTGAGATGAGGATGAAAGGTAAGTAATATAAAAAGACTACGAAGATTGTGAAGACGAGGAAAAATAAGTTAAATACGACGAATACGAAGACTGAGAAGAGGATGAAATTTAAGTAAAATAACAAAGCTACGCAGACGGTGAAGAGGATGAAAGGAAAGTAAATAAGACTACGAAGACTGTGAAGAGGACGAAGTATAAGTTAAATACGAAGAGTACGAAGACTGAAAAGATGATGAAAGATAAGTAAAATAATAAAAATTTAAGACTGAGAAGTGGTTAACAGGTAAGTAAAATAAGAAGACTCCGAAGACTGTGAAAAGGACGAGGAATAAGTTAAATACGAAGACTACGAAGACAGCGAAGACGATGTAAGGTAAGCAAAATAAGAAGACAAAGAAGACTGTGAACAGGACGAAAAATAAGTTAAATACGAAGACTACGAAGACTGAGAAGAGGATGAAAGGTAATTAAAATAATAAAACTATTAAGACTGAGAAGTGGATAAATGGTAAGTAAAACAAGGAGACTATGAAGACTGTGAAGAGGACGAGGAGTAAGTTAACTACGAAGACTACGAAGACTGAGAAGAGGATGAAAGGTAAGTAAAATAACAAAACTACGAAGTCTGAGAAGAGGATGAAAGGTTAGTAAAATAAGAAGACAACGAAGACTGTAAGAGGACGAAGAATACGTTAAATACGAAGACTACGAAGACTGAGAAGAGGATGAAAATTAAGTAAAATATCATAACAGACAAGACTGAGAAGAGGATGAAAGGTAAGTAAAATAAGAAGACTACGAAGAGTGTGAAGAGTACGAAGAATACGTTAAATACGAAAACTACGAAGACTGAGAAGAAGAGAAAGGTATGTAATATAATATAACTGTTAAGACTGAGAATTGGATAAAGGGTAAGAAAAATAAGAAGACTACGAAGACTGTGAAGAGGAAGGAAAATAAGTTACATACGAAGACTACGAAGACTGTGAAAAGGATGAGGAATGAGTGAAATACGAACACTACGATGACAGAGAAGAGGATGCAAGGTAAGGAAAATAAGAAGACTAAGAAGGCTGTGAAGAGGAAGAAGAATAAGTTAAATACGAAGACTACGAAGACTGAGAAGAGGAAGAAAGTTAAGTAAAATAATGAAACTATTAAGACTGGGATGTGGATAAAAGGTAAGTAAAACAAGGAGACTACGAAGACTGTGAAGAGGACGAGGAATATGTTAACTACGAAGACTACGAAGACTGTGAAGAGGATGAAAGGTAAGTTAAATGATAAAACTACGAAGACTGAGAAGAGGATAAAAGTTTAGTAAAATAAGAAGACAACGAGAACTGTGAAGAAGACGAAGAATAAGTTAAATACGAAGACTACGAATACTGAGAAGAGGATGAAAGTCATGTAAAATAAGATGACTACGAAGAGTGTGAAAAGCAAGAAAAATAAGTTACATACGAAGTCTACGAAGATTAAGAAGAGGATTAAAGGAAAGTAAAATAATAAAACTGTTAAGACGGAGAAGTGGATAAAACGTAAGTAAAATAAGAAGACTACGAAGACTGTGAAGAGGACGAGTAATAAGTTAAATGCGAAGACTACGAAGACAGAGAAGAGGATGTAAGGTAAGCAAAATATGAAGACTAAGAAGACTGTGAAGAGGACGAAGAATAAGTTAAATACGAAGACTACGACGACTGAGAAGAGCATGAAAGTGAAGTAAAATAATAAAACTATTAAGACTGAGAAGTGGATAAATGATAAGTGAAATAAGGAGACTACGAAGACTGTGAAGAGTACGAGGAATAAGTTAAATACGAAGACTAAGAAGACTGAGAAGAGGACGAAAGGTAACTGAAATAACAAAACTACGAAGATTGTGAAGAGGATGAATGGTAAGTAATATAAGAAGACTACGAAGACTTTGAAGAGGACGAAAATATGTTAAATACGAAGACTACGAAGACAGAATAGGATGAAAGATAAGTAAAATTATAAAACTAAAAAGACTGAGAAGTAGATAAAAGGCAAATAAAATAAGGAAACTACGAAAACTGTGAAGAGGAAGAGGAATAAGTTAAATACGATAACTACGAAGACTGAGAAGAGGAAAAAAAGGTAAGTAAAATAACTTTTCTACTAAGACTGAGAAGAGGAAGAATGGTAAGTAAAATAAGAAGACTACGAATACTGTGAAGAGGACAAAGAATAAGTTAAATACGAAGACTACGAAGACTGAGTAGAGGATGAAAGGTAAGTAAAATAATAAAAATATTAAGACTGAGAAGTGGATAAAAGGTAAGTAAAATAAGGAGACAACAAAGCCTGTGACATAGGACGAGGAATAGGCTAAATACGAAGAATACGAAGACTGAGAAAAGTATGAAAGGTAAGTAATGTAAGAAGACTACGAAGACTGTGAAGAGGACGAGGAATAAGTTAAATACGAAGACTGCGAAGACAGAGATGAGAAAGAAAGGTAAGTAAAATAATAAAACTATTAAGACTGAGAAGTGGATAAAAGGTAAATAAAATAAGAGGAATACGAAGACTGTGAAGAGGACGCATAATAAGTTAAATACGAAGACTACGATGACTGAGAAGAGGATGAAAGGAAAGTAAAATAATAAAACTATTAAGATGAGAAGTGGATCAAAGGTAAGTAAAAAAGAAGACTACGAAGACTGGGAAGAAGTCGAGCA
>JAJSOF020000003.1:35481614-35502810 GCA_025594305.2 Periplaneta americana | reverse complement strand
ACCCTTTTTACTTACCTTTCATCCTCATCTTTCTTGTCAGTTATGTTATTTTACTTACTTCTGTAGTCTTCGTAGTCTTATTTAACGTATTCTTTCGTCCTCTTCACAGTCTTCGTTGTCTTTTATTTTACTAACCTTTCATCCTCTTCAGTCTTCGTAGTTTTATTTTACTTACCTTTCATCCTCTTCTCAGTCTTCGTAGTCTTCGTATTTAACTTATTCTTCGTCCTCTTCACAGCCTTCGTAGTCTTCTTATTTTACTTACCTTTCATGCTCTTCTCAGTCTTCATAATTAAATTGTTACTCGTTATGTTCACAGTTTTCGTAGTCTTCTTCATTTACTTACCTTTTATCCACTTCTCAGTCTTAATAGTTTTATTATTTTCCTTACCTTTCATCCTCTTCTCTGTCTCTGTAGTCTTCTTACTTAACTTATTCTTTCGTCCACTTCTCTCAGTCTTCGTACTGTCTTCTTATTATTTTACATGTTTTCATCCTCTACTCAGTCTTCGTAGTCTTCATATTGAACTTAATCCTCGTCCTCTTCACAGTCTTCGTAGCCTTCTTACTTTACTTACCATTTATCCTCTTCTCAGTCTTAATAGATTTATTATTTTTCTTACCTTTCATCCTCTTCTAAGTCTTCGTAGTCTTCGTATTTAACTTATTCTTCGTCCTCTTCACATTCTTCGTAGTCTATTTATTTTACTTACCTTTCATCATCTTCTCAGTCTTCTTAGTTTTATTATTTTACTTCCTTCGTCCTCTTCACAGTCTTTAACTTATTTTCGTCCTCTTCACAGTCTTTCTTCTTTTTATCCACTTCTCATCTCAATATTTTTTTACATTACTTATCTTTCATCCTCTTCTCAGTCTTCGTATTTAACTTATTCTTCGTCCTCTTCACTGTCTTTGTAGTCTTCTTATTTTACTTACTCTTCATCCTCTTCTAACTCTTCTCAGTTTTGTTATTTTACTTACCTTTCTTCCTCTTCTCAGTCTTCGTAGTCTTTGTATTTAACATAATGTTCGTCCTCTTCACAGTCTTCGTAGTCTCTTTATTTACTTACCTTTTATCCACTTCTCAGCCTAAAAGATTTATTCTTTTACTTACCTTTCTTCCTCTTCACAGTCTTCGTAGCCTTCTTATTTAACTTATTCTTCATCTTCACAGTCTTCGTAGTCTTCTTATTTTACTTACCTTACATCCTCTTCTCAGTCTTCGTAGTCTTCTTATTTAAATCATTCCTCGTCCTCTTCACAGATTTCGTAGTCTTCTTATTTTACTTACCTGTTAACCACTTCTCAGTCTTAATAGTTTCATTATTTTACTTATATTTCATCATCTTCTCAGTCTTCATTGTCTTCGTATTTAACTTATACATCGTCCTCTTCACAGTCTTCGTAGTCTTATTTAATTACCTTTCATCCTCTTCACCGTTTCGTAGCTTTGTTATTTTACTTAACTTTCATCCTCCTCTCAGTCTTCGTATTCGTCGTATTTAACTAATTTTTCCTCCTCTTCACAGTCTTCGTAGTCTTCTTATATTACTGACCTTTCATCCTCATCTCATTCTTCGTAGATTTGTTATTTTACATACCTTTCGTCATCTTCTCAATCTTCGTAGTCTTCGTATTTAACTTATACATCGTCCTCTTCACAGTCTTCGTAGTCTTATTTAATTACCTTTCATCCTCTTCACCGTTTCGTAGCTTTGTTATTTTACTTAACTTTCATCCTCCTCTCAGTCTTCGTATTCGTCGTATTTAACTAATTTTTCCTCCTCTTCACAGTCTTCGTAGTCTTCTTATTTACTTACCTTTCATCGTCTTCTCAGTCTTCGTAGTTTTGTTATTTTACTTCACATTCATCCTTAACTTTAATACTCTTCTCAGTCTTCGTAGTCTTCGTAAATGGCTTATTCGTCGTCCTACTCACAGTCTTCATATTCTCATTATTTTACTTACCTTTTATCCACTTCTCAGTCTTAATAGGTTTATTATTTTACTTACCTTTCATCCTCTTCTCAGTCTTCGTAGTCTTCGTATTTACCTTATTTTTTGTCCTCTTCACAGTCTTCGTTTTCTTCTTATTTTACTTAACTTTCACCATTTTCTCAGTCTTCGTGGATTTGTTATTTTAATTACCTTTCTTTCTTTTCTCAGTCTTCGTAGTTTTCGTATTTAACTTATTCCTCGTCCTCTTCACAGACTTCGTAGTCTCCTTATTTTACTTACATTTTATAAATTTCTCAGTCTTAAGAGTTTTATTATTTTACTTACCTTTCATCCTTTTCTCAGTCTTCGTAGTCTTCGTATTTAACTTATTATTCGTCCTCTTCTTAGTCTTCGTAGTCTCCTTATTTTACTTACCTTTTATCCACTTCTCGGTCTTAATGGTTTTATTATTTTACTTAACTTCCATCCTCTCCTCAGTCTTCCTAGTCTTCGTATTTAACATATTTTTCGTCCTCTTCACAGTCTTCTTTGTCTTCTTATTTTGCTTTCTTTACATCCTCTTCTCAGTCTTCGTAGTCTTCGTATTTAACTTATTCCTCGTCCTTTTCACAGTCTTCGTAGTCTTCTTATTTTACTTACCTTTTATCCACTTCTCAGTTTTAATAATTTTACTATTTTGCTTACCTTTCATCCACTTCACATTCTTCGTAATCTTCTTATTATACTTACCTTTCATCCTCTTCTCAGTCTATATAGACTTCGGATTTAACTTCTTTTTCGTCCTCTTCAGAGTCTTCTTAGTCTTCTTATTTTGCTTAACTTACATCCTCTTCTCTGTTTTCGTAGTCTTCCTATTTAACTTATTCCTCGTCCTTTTCACAGTCTTCGTAGTCTTCTTATTTTTCTTACCTTTTATCCACATCTCAGTCTTAATAATTTTATTATTTTTCTTACCTTTCGTACTCTTCACAGTCTTCGTATTCTACTTATTTTACTTACCTTTCATCTTCTTCTCAGTCTTCGTAGTCTTCGTATTTATCTTATTCCTGGTCCTCTTGACAGTCTTCGTAGTCTTTTTTTTTCCTTACCATTTATCCAATTCTCATCTTAATATTTTTAATACTTTCCTTACCTTTCATCCTCTTCTCTGTCTTCGTAGTCTTCGTATAAATTATTCTTCGTCCTCTTAACAGTCTTCGTAGTCTTCTTATTTTACTTACTTTTCATCCTTTTCTAAGTCTTCTCTGTTATGTTATTTTACTTACCTTTCATCCTCTTCTCAGTCTTCGTATTTAACTTATTCTTCGTCCTCTTCACAGTCTTCGTATTCTTATTATATTACTTCCCTTTCATCCTCATCTCGGTCTTCGTAGATTTTTTATTTTTCTTAACTTTCGTCCTCTTCTCAGTCTTCCTAGTCTTCGTATTTAACTTATTCTTCGTCCTTTTCACAGTCTTCTTAGTCTTCTTATTTTGTATACTTTACATCCTCTTCTCTGTCTTCGTAATCTTCAAATTTAGCTTATTCCTCGTCCTTTTCACAGTCTTCGTAGTCTTCTTATTTTTCTTACCTCTTATCCACTTCTCAGTCTTAATAATTTTATTATTTTGCTTACCTTTCATCCTCTTCTCAGTCTTCGTAGTCTTCGTGTGTAACTTATTTTTCTTCCTCTTCTCTTTCTTCGTGGATTTCTTATTTTACTTATCTTTCTTCCTCTTCTCAGTCTTCGTAGTCTTCGTATTTAAATTATTCTTCGTCCTCTTCACAGTCTTCTTAGTTTTCTTATTTTGCATACTTTACATCCTCTTCTCTGTCTTCGTAGTCTTCGAATTTAACTTATACCTCGTCCTTTTCACAGTCATCGTAGTCTTCTTGTTTTACTTTCCTTTTATCCACATCTCAGTCTTAATAATTTTGTTATTTTGCTTACCTTTCATCCTCTTCTCAGTCGTCGTAGTCTTCGTATTTAACTTATTTTTCTTCCTCTTCACATTCTTCGTAGTCTTCTTATTTTACTTTCCTTACATCCTCTTCTCACTCTTCGTAGTCTTCGTATCTATCTTATTCTTCCTACTCTTCACAGTCACCGTATTCTTCTTATTTTGCTTACCTTACATCCTCTTCTCAGCCTTCGTAGTCTTCTTGTTTACTTACCTTTCATCCTCTTCTCCGTCTTCGTAATTTTCTTGTTTTACTTAACTTTCATCCTCTTCTCAGTCTTCGTAGTCGTCGTATTTAACTTATTTTTCGTCCTCTTCACAGTCTTCGTAGTCTTCTCACTCTTCGTAGTTTTGTTATTTTACTTGACATTCATCTTCTCCTCAGTATTCGTTCTCTTCCTATTTAACTTATTTTTCGTCCTCTTCACAGTTTTCGTAGCCTTCTTATATTACTTACCTTATATCGTTTTCGCAGTCTGCGTAGTTTTGTTATTTTGCTTACCTTTAATCCTCTTCTCAGTCCTCGTAGTTTTCGTATTTAAATTATTCCTCGTTCTCTTCACAGTCTTCGTAGTTTTCTTATTTTACTTACCTCTTATCCACTTCTCAATCTTAATAATTTTATTATTTTACTTACCTCTCATCCTCCTCTTAGACTGCGTAGTCTTCCTTTTTAACTCATTCTTCGTCCTCTTCACAGTCTTCATAGTCTTATTATTTTACTTACCTTTCATCCTCTCCTCAGTCTTCGTCGTCTTCGTATGTAACTTATTTTTCTTCCTCTTCACAGTCTTCGTAATTTTCTAATTTTTCTTACCTTTCATCCTCTGCTCAGTCTTCGTAGTCTTCATATTTAACTTATTCTTCATCCTCTTCTCAGTCTTTGTAGTCTTCTTATTTTGTTTACATTTCATCCTCTTCACAGTCTTCGCATTCTTCTTATTTTACTTACCTTTCATTCTCTTTCCAGTCTTTGTAGTCTTCTTATTTTGCTTACTTTTCATCCTCTTCAGAGTCTTCGTAGTCTTCGTATTTAACTTATCTTTCGTCCTCTTAACAGTCTTCGTAGTCTTCTTATATTACTTACCTTTCATCCTCTTCTCAGTCTTCGTATTCTTCGTATTTAACTCATTCCTCGTCTTCTTCACAGTCTTTGTAGTCTTCTTATTTTGTTTACATTTCATCCTCTTCACAGTCTTCGCATTCTTCTTATTTTACTTACCTTTCATCCTCTTCCCAGTCTTTGTAGTTTTCTTATTTTGCATACTTTACATCCTCTTCTCTGTCTTCGTAGTCTTCGAATTTAACTTATACCTCGTCCTTTTCACAGTCATCGTAGTCTTCTTGTTTTACTTTCCTTTTATCCACATCTCAGTCTTAATAATTTTGTTATTTTGCTTACCTTTCATCCTCTTCTCAGTCTTCGTAGTCTTCGTATTTAACTTATTTTTCTTCCTCTTCACATTCTTCGTAGTCTTCTTATTTTACTTTCCTTACATCCTCTTCTCACTCTTCGTAGTCTTCGTATCTATCTTATTCTTCGTACTCTTCACAGTCACCGTATTGTTCTTATTTTGCTTACCTTACATCCTCTTCTCAGCCTTCGTAGTCTTCTTGTTTACTTACCTTTCATCCTCTTCTCCGCCTTCGTAATTTTCTTATTTTACTTAACTTTCATCCTCTTCTCAGTCTTCGTAGTCGTCGTATTTAACTTATTTTTCGTCCTCTTCACAGTCTTCGTAGTCTTCTCACTCTTCGTAGTTTTGTTATTTTACTTAACATTCATCTTCTCCTCAGTATTCGTTCTCTTCCTATTTAACTTATTTTTCGTCCTCTTCACAGTTTTCGTAGCCTTCTTATATTACTTACCTTATATCGTTTTCGCAGTCTGCGTAGTTTTGTTATTTTGCTTACCTTTAATCCTCTTCTCAGTCCTCGTAGTTTTCGTATTTAAATTATTCCTCGTTCTCTTCACAGTCTTCGTAGTTTTCTTATTTTACTTACCTCTTATCCACTTCTCAAACTTAATAATTTTATTATTTTACTTACCTCTCATCCTCCTCTTAGACTGCGTAGTCTTCCTTTTTAACTCATTCTTCGTCCTCTTCACAGTCTTCATAGTCTTATTATTTTACTTACCTTTCATCCTCTCCTCAGTCTTCGTCGTCTTCGTATGTAACTTATTTTTCTTCCTCTTCACAGTCTTCGTAATTTTCTAATTTTTCTTACCTTTCATCCTCTGCTCAGTCTTCGTAGTCATCATATATTATCTTATTCTTCGTCCTCTTCTCAGTCTTTGTAGTCTTCTTATTTTGTTTACATTTCATCCTCTTCACAGTCTTCGCATTCTTCTTATTTTACTTACCTTTCATCCTCTTCCCAGTCTTTGTAGTCTTCTTATTTTGCTTACTTTTCATCCTCTTCAGAGTCTTCGTAGTCTTCGTATTTAACTTAACTTTCGTCCTCTTCACAGTCTTCGTAGTCTTCTTATATTACTTACGTTTCATCCTCTTCTCAGTCTTCGTATTCTTCGTATTTAACTCATTCCTCGTCTTCTTCACAGTCTTTGTAGTCTTCTTATTTTGTTTACATTTCATCTTCTTCACAGTCTTCGCATTATTCTTATTTTACTTACCTTTCATCCTCTTCCCAGTCTTTGTAGTCTTCTTATTTGCTTAATTTTCATCCTCTTCAGAGTCTTCGTAGTCTTCGTATTGAACTTATCTTTCGTCCTCTTCACAGTCTTCGTAGTCTTCTTATATTACTTACCTTTCATCCTCTTCTCAGTCTTCGTAGTCTTCGCATTTAACTTATTCTTCTTCCTCTTCACAGTCTTCGTACTCTTCTTATTTTACTTATCTTTCATCCACTTCTCAGTCTTCGTAATTTTGTTATTTTAGTTACCTTTCATTCTCTTCTCAGTCCTCGTAGTCTTCGTAGTTAACTTGTTCCTCGTCCTCTTCACTGTCTTCGTAGTCTCCTTATTTTACTTACCTTTTATCCACTTCTCGGTCTTAATAGTTTTATTATTTTACTTACCTATCATCCTGTTCTCAGTTTTCGTATTCTTCCTATTTAACTTATTCTTCGTCCTCTTCACAGTCTTCGTAGTCTTCTTATTTACTTACCTTTCATCGTCTTCTCAGTCTTCGTAGTTTTGTTATTTTACTTCACATTCATCCTCTTCTCAATCTTCGTACTCTTCCTATTTACCTTATTTTTCGTCCTCTTCACAGTCTTCGTAGTCTTCTTATATTACTTACAATTCATCGTTTTCGCAGTCTGCGTAGTTTTGTTATTTTACTTAACTTTAATCCTCTTCTCAGTCTTCGTAGTCTTGGTATTTAACTTATTTTTTTTACTCTTCACAATCTTCGTAATCTCCTTATTTTACTTACATTTTATAAATTTCTCTGTCTTAAGAGTTTTATTATTTTACTTACCTCTCATCCTTTTCTCAGACTTCGTAGTCTTCGTATTTAACATATTCTTCGTCCTCTTAACAGATTTCGTAGCCCTCTTATTTTACTTACATTTCATCCTCTTCTGAGTCTTCGTATTTAACTTGTTATTCGTCCTGTTCACAGTCTTCGTAGTCTTCTTAATTTACTTACCTTTTGTCCACTTCTCAGTCTTAATAGTTTTATTATTTTACTTACCTCTCATCCTCCTCTTAGACTTCGTAGTCTTCCTTTTTAACTCATTCTTCGCCCACTTCACAGTCTTCGCTGTCTACTTATTTTGCTTACGTTACATCATCTTCTCAATCTTCATAGTTTTCCTTTTTAACTTATTCCTCGTCCTCTTCACAGTCTTCGTTGTCTTCTTATTTTACTTTCCTTTTATCCTCTTCTCAGTATTAATTGTTTTATTACTTTACTTACCTTTCATCCTCTTCTCAGTCTTCGTAGCCTTCGTATTTAACTTATACTTCGTCCTCTTCACAGTCTTCGTAGTCTTCTTATTTTCTTAATTTTCATCCTTTTCTCCGTCTTCGTAATTTTGTTATTTTTTTTAACTTTCATCCTCTTCTCAGTCTTCGTAGTCGTCGTATTTAACATATTATTTTTGTCCTCTTCAAAGTCGTCGTAGTCATTATATTCTTACCTTTCATCCTCATCTCTTTGTTCGTAGTTTTCTTATTTTACTTACCTTTCGTCCTCTTCTCAGTCTTCGTAGTCTTCGTATTTAACTTATTCGTCGGCCTCTTCACAGTCTTCGTAGTCTACTTATTTTACTTACCTTTTATCCACTTCTCGGTCTTAATAGTTTTATTATTTTACTTACCTTTCATCCTCTTCTCAGTCTTCGTAGTCTTCGTATTTATCTTATTTTTCGTCCTCTTCACAGTCTGCTTAGTCTTCTTATTTTGCTTACCTTACATCCTTTTCTGTCTCTTCTTAGTCTTCCTATTTAACTTATTCCTCGTCCTTTTCACAGTCTTCGTAATCTTCTTATTTTACATACCTTTTATTGACTTCTCAGTCTTAATAATTTTATTATTTTTCTTAAATTTCATCCTCTTCTCAGTATCCGTAGTCTTCGTATGTAACTTATTTTTCTTCCTCTTCACGTTCTTCGTAGTCTATTTATTTTACTTACCTTTCATCCTCTTCTCAGTCTTCGTAGTCTTCGTACTTAACTTATTCTTCGTCCTCTTCACAGTCTTCTTAGTCTTCTTATTTTGCTTACCTTACATCCTCTTCTGTGTCTTCTTAGTCTTCCTATTTAACTTATTCCTCCTCCTTATCACAGTCTTCGTAATTTTCTTATTTTACTTACCTTTCATCCTCCTCTAAGTCTTCTCAGTTTTGTTATTTTACTTACCTTTCATCCTTTTCTCAGTCTTCGTAGTCTTCGTATGTAACTTATATTTCTTCCTCTTCACATTCTTCGTTGTCTACTTATTTTACTTACCTTTCATCCTGTTCTTAGTCTTCGTATTTAACTTATTCTTCGTCCTGTTCACAGTCTTCGTAGTCTTCTTATTTAGTTACCTTTTATACTCTTCTGTGTCTTCGTAATTTTGTTATTTTACTTAACTTTCTTCCTCATCACAGTCTTCGTAGTCGTCGTATTTAACTTATTTGTCGTCCGCTTCACAGTCTACGTAGTCATATTATATTACTTATCTTTCATCCTCATCTCAGTATTCCTAATTTTGTTACTTTACTTACCTTTCGTCCTCTTCTCAGTCTTCGTATTCTTCGTATTTAAATTATAACTCGTCCTATTCACAGTCTTCGTAGTCTCCTTATTTTACTTACCTTTCATCGTCTTCTCAGTCTTCCTATTTAACTTGTAACTCGTCCTGTTCACTGTCTTCGTAGTCTTCTTATTTTACTTACCTTTTATCCACTTCTCAGTCTTAATAGTTTTATTATTTTACTTACCATTCATCCTCTTCTCAGTCTTCGTAGTCTTCGTTTTAACTTATTCTTCGCCCACTTCACAGTCTTCCCTGTCTTCTTATATTGCTTACCTTACATCCTCTTCTCAGTCTTCGTAGTCTTCGTATTTAACTTATTCCTCGTCCTCTTCACAGTCTTCGTAGTCTTCTTATTTTACTTACCTTTTATCCACATCTCAGTATTAATAGTTTTATTATTTTACTTATCTTTCATCCTCTTCTCAATCTTCGTAGTCAACTTATTTTCTTCGTCCTTTTCACAGTCTTCGTAGTCTTCTTATTTTACTTACATTTCATCCTGTTTTCAGTCTTCGTATTTAACTTGTAACTCGTCCTGTTCACGTTCATCGTAGTCTTATTTACTTCCCTTTTATCCACTTCTCAGTCTTAATAGTTTTTTTATTTTACTTATCTTTCATCCCTTCTCAGTCTTCGTAGTTTTCGTATTTAACTTATTCTTCGTCCTCATCACAGTCTTCGTAGTCTTCTTATTTACTTAATTTTCATCCTCTTCTCCGTCTTCCTAATTTTATTTTACTTAACATTCATCCTCTTCTCAGTCTTCGTAGTCGTCGTATTTATCTTATTCCTCGTCTTCTTCACAGTCTTCGTAGTCTTCTTATTTTACTCCTTTTATCCAATTCTCAGTCTTATTAGTTTTATTATTTTACTTATCTTTCATACCTCTTCTCAGTCTTCGTAGTCTTCGTATTTAACTTATTTTTCGTTCTCTTCACTGTCTTCGTAGTCTTATTATTTTACTAACCTTTCATCCTCATCTCAGTCTTCGTATTTTTCTTATTTTACTTACCTTTCGTCCTCTTCTCAGTCTTCGTAGTCTTCGTATTTAACTTATTCCTCGTCCTCTTCACAGTCTTCGTAGTCTCCTTATTTTACTTACCTTTTATCCACTTCTCGGACTTAATAGTTTTATTATTTTACTTTACATTCATCCTCTTCTCAGTCTTCGTAGTCTTCGTATTGAACTTATTCTTCGTCTTCTTCACAGTCTTCCTAGTCTACTTATTTTACTTACTTTTCATCCTCTTCTCAGTCTTCGTAGTCTTCGTATTTAACTGATTCCTCATCCTCTTGACAGTCTTCGTAGCCCTTTTTATTACTTACCTTTTATCCACATCTCATCTTAATATTTTTAATACTTTTCTTACCTTTCATCTTCTTCTCTGTCTTCTTAGTCTTCGTATTAACTTATTCTTCGTCCTCCTCACAGTCTTCGTAGTCTTCTTATTTTACTTACCTTTCATCCTTTTCTAAGTTCTTTGTTTTGTTATTTTACTTACCTATCATCCTCTTCTCAGTCTTCGTATTTAACTTATTCTTCGTCCTCTTCACAGTCTTCTTAGTTTTCTTATTTTGTATACTTTACATCCTCTTCTCTGTCTTCGTATTTAACTGATACCTGGTCCTTTCCACAGTCTTCGTAGTCTTCTTATTTTACTTACCTTTTATCCACTTCTCTGCCTTAATAATTTTATTATTTTGCTTAGCTATCATCCTCTTCTCAGTTTTCGTAGTCTTCGTGTGTAACTTATTTTTCTTCCTCTTCACATTCTTCGTGGTCTTCTTATTTTACTTACCTTTCATCCTCTTCTCAGTCTTCGTAGTCTTCGTATATAGCTTATTCGTTGTCCTAGTTACAGTCTACATAGTCACCTTACTTTACTTACCTTTTATCCACTTCACAGTCTTAATACTTTTATTATTTTACTTACATATCATCGTCTTCTCAGTCTTCGTAGTCTTCGTATTTAACTTGTTCTTCGTCCACTTCACTGTTTTCGCTGTCTTCTTATTTTGCTCACTTTACATCCTCTTCTCAGTCTTCGTAGTCTTCGTATTTAACTTATTCGTCGGCCTCTTCACAGTCTTCGTAGTCTACTTATTTTACTTACCTTTTATCCACTTCTCGGTCTTAATACTTTTATTATTTCACTTACTTTTCATCCTCTTCTCAGTCTTCGTAGTCTTCGCATTTAACTTATACTTCGTCCTCTTCACAGACTTCGCTATTTTCTTATTATACTTACCCTTCATCCTCTTCTCAGTCTTCGTAGTCTTCGTATTTAACTTATTCCTTCTCCTCTTCACAGTCTTCGTAGTCTCCTTAATTTACTTACCTTTCATCCTCTTCTCAGTCTTCGTAGTCTTCGTATTTATCTTATTCTTCGTCCTCTTCACAGTCTTCTTATTCTTCTTATTTTGCTTACCTTACGTCCTCTTCTCTATCTTCGTAGTCTTCCTATTTAACTTATTCCTCGTCCTTTTCACAGTCTTCGTAGTTTCTTATTTTACTTACCTTTTATCCACTTCTCAGTCTTAATAATTTTATTATTTTTCTTACCTTTCATCCTCTTCTCAGTATTCGTAGTCTTCGTATGTAACTTATTTTTCTTCCTCTTCACATTCTTCTTAGTCTATTTATTTTACTTCCCCTTCATTCTCTTCTCAGTCTTCTTAGTCTACGTATTTAACTTATTCCTCGTCCTCTTCACTATCTTCGTAGTTTTTTTTACTTACATTTATCCACATCTCAGTCTTAATAGTTTTACTATTTTACTTATCTTTCATCCCCTTCTCAGTCATCGTAGTCTTCGTATTTAACTTTTTCTTCGTCCTCTTCACAGTCTTCGTAGTATTCTTATTTACTTACCTTTCATCCTCTTCTCCGTCTTCGTAATTTTCTTATTTTACTTAACATTCATTCTCTTCTCAGGCTTCTTAGTCTTCGTATTTAACTTATTCTTCGTCCTCTTAACAGTCTTCGAAGACTTCTTATTTTGCTTACCTTACATCCTCTACTGTGTCTTCGTAGTCTTCGTATTTTGTGTACCTTTTATCCACTTCTCATTCTTAACAGGTTTATTATTTTACTTACCTTTCATCCTCTACGTAGTCTTCGTACTTAACTTATTTTTCGTCCTCTTCACAGTTTTCGTACTCTTCTTATTTTACTTACATTTCATCCTCTTCTTAGTCGTTGTAGTTTTGTTATTTTACTTAACATCCTTCCTCTTCTCAGTCTTCGTAGTCTTCGTATTTAACTTATTCCTCGTCCTCTTCACAGTCTTCGTAGTCTCATTTTTACTTACCTTTTATCCACTTCTCTGTCTTAATAGTTTTATTATTTTACTTACCTTTCATCCACTTCACAGTCTTCGTATTCTTCGTATTTAACTTATTCTTCTTCCTCTTCTCTGTCTTCGTAGTTTTGTTATTTTACTTAACTTTCATCCTTTTCCCAGTCTTCGTAGTCTTCGTATTTAACTTATTCTTCGACATCTTCACAGTCTTTGTAGACTTCTTATTTACTTACCTTCCATCCTCTTCTCAGTCTTCGTAGTTTTGTTATTTTACTTAACCTTCATTCTCTTCTCAGTCTTCGTAGTCTTCGTATTTAACTTATTTTCGTCCTCTTCACAGTCTTCGTAGTCTTCTCATATTACTTACCATTCATCCTCTTCTCAGAGTTCGTAGTTTTGTTATTTTCCTTACCTTTCATCATCTTCTCAGTCTTCGTAGTCTTCGTATTTAAATTATTCCTCGTTCTCTTCACAGTCTTCGTAGTTTTCTTATTTTACTTACCTCTTATCCACTTCTCAATCTTAATAATTTTATTATTTAACTTACCTCTCATCTTCCTCTTAGTCTGCGTAGTCTTCGTATTTAACTCATTCTTCGTCCTCTTCACAGTCTTCATAGTCTTATTATTTTGCTTACCTTTCATCCTCTTCTCAGTCTTCGTAGTCTTCGTATGTAACTTATTTTTCTTCCTCTTCACAGTCTTCGTAATCTTCTAATTTTACTTACCTTTCATCCTCTGCTCAGTCTTCGTAGTCTTCATATTTAACTTATTCTTCGTCCTCGTCACAGTCTTCGTAGTCTTCTTATTTTGTTTACATTTCATCCTCTTCACAGTCTTCGCATTCTTCTTATTTTACTTACCTTTCATCCTCTTCCCAGTCTTCTTAGTCTTCTTATTTTGCTTACCTTACATCCTCTTCTTAGTCTTCGTATTTAACTTATTCCTCGTCCTCTTCAGAGTCTTCGTAGTCTCCGTATTTTACTTACCTTGTATCCACTTCTCAGTGTTAATAGTTTTATTATTTTACTTATCTTTCATCCTCTTCTCAGTCTTCATAGTCTTCGTATTTAATTTATTCCTCGTCCTCTTCACATTCTTCGTAGTCTTCTTATTTTACTTACCATTCATCCCGTTCCCAGTTTCGTATTTTTGATTTTTTACTTACCTTTTATCCACTTCTCACTCTTCATAGTTTTCGTATTTAACTAATTCCTCGTCCTCATCACAGTCTTCGTAGTCTGCTTATTTTACTTACCTTTTATCCAATTCTCAGTCTTAATAGTTTTATTATTTTACTTACCTTTCATCCTCTTCTCAGTCTTCGTCGTCTTCGTATATAACTTATTCTTCGTCCTCTTAACAGTCTTCTTAATCTTCTTATTTTGCTTACCTTACATCCTCTTCTGTGTCTTCGTAGTCTTCGTATTTAACTTATTCCTCGTCCTCTTCAGAGTCTTCGTAGTCTTTATATTTTACTTACCTTTTATCCACTTCTCAGTCTTAATAGTTTTATTATTTTGCTTATTTTTCATCTTCTACTCAGTCTTCGTAGTCTTCGTTTGTAACTTATTTTTCTTCCTCTTCGCTGTCTTCGTAGACTTCTTATTTACTTACCTACCATTCTCATCTCAGTCTTTGTAGTTTTCTTATTTTACTTAACTTTCATCCTCTTCTCAGTCTTCGTAGTCTTCGTATTTAACTCATTTTTCGTCCTCTTCACAGTCTTCGTAGTCTTCTTATATTACTTACCTTTCTTCCTCTTCTCAGTTTACGTAGTCTTAGTGTTTATCTTAATCCTCGTCCTCTTCACAGTATTCGTTGTCTTCTTATTTTGTGTACCTTTGATCCACTTCTCAGTCTTAACAGGTGTATTATTTTGCTTACCTTTCATCGTCTTCGTAGTCTTCGTATTTAACTTATTTTTCGTCCTCTTCACAGATTTCGTACTCTTTTTATATTACTTACCTTTCATCCTCTTCTCAGTCGTTGTTGTTTTGTTATTTTACTTAACTTTCTTCCTCTTCACAGTCTTCGTAGTCTTCGTATTTAACTTATTCCTCGTCCTCTTCACAGTCTTCGTAGTCTCATTTTTTACTTACCTTTTATCCACTTTTCTGTCTTAATATTTTTATTATTTTACTTACCTTTCATCCTCTTCTCAGTCTTCGTATTCTTCGTATTTAACTTAATCTTCTTCCTCTTCACAGTCTTCGTAGTCTTCTTATTTTACTTACCTTTCATCCTCTTCTCAGTCTTCGTAGTTTTGTTATTTTACTTAACTTTCATCCTTTTCTCAGTCTTCGTAGTCTTCGTATTTAACTTATTTTTCGACATTCTCACAGTCTTTGTAGACTTCTTATTTACTTACCTTTCATCCTCTTTTCAGTCTTCGTAGTCTTCGTATTTAACTTATTTTCGTCCTCTTCACAGTCTTCGTAGTCTTCTCATATTACTTACCTTTCATCCTCTTCTCAGAGTTCGTAATTTTGTTATATTACTTACCTTTCATCCTCTTCTCAGTCTTCGTTGTCGTCTTATTTAACTTATTCTTCGTCTTCTTCACAGTCTTTGTAGTCTTCTTATTTTCCTTACCTTTCATCCTCTTCTCAGTCCTCGTAATCTTCGTATTTAAATTATTCCTCGTTCTCTTCACAGTCTTCGTAGTTTTCTTATTTAACTTACCTCTTATCCACTTCTCAATCTTAATAATTTTATTATTTTACTTACCTCTGATCCTCCTCTTAGTCTGCGTAGTCTTCGTATTTAACTCATTCTTCGTCCTCTTCACAGTCTTCATAGACTTATTATTTTGCTTACCTTTCATCCTCTTCTCAGTCTTCGTAGTCTTCGTATGTAACTTATTTTTCTTCCTCTTCACAATCTTCGTAATCTTCTAATTTTACTTACCTTTCATCCTCTGCTCAGTCTTCGTAGTCTTCATATTTAACTTATTCTTCGTCCTCTTCACAGTCTTCGTAGTCTTCGTATTTTGTTTACATTTCATCCTCTTCACAGTCTTCGCATTCTTCTTTTTTTTTTACCTTTCATCCTCTTCCCAGTCTTCGTAGTCTTCTTATTTTCTTACCTTTCATCCTCTTCAGAGTCTTCGTAGTCTTCGTATTTAACTTATTTTTCGTCCTCTTCACAGTCTTCGTAATTTTCTTATTTTGAATATATTACATCCTCTTCTCAGTCTTCGTAGTCTTCGTATTTAATTTATTCCCCGTCCTCTTCACAGTCTTTGTAGTCTTCTTCTTTTACCTGCCTTTTATCCACTTCTCAGTCCTAAATAGTTTTATTATTTTACTTACCTTTCATCCACATCTCAGTCTTCGTAGTCTTCGTATTTAACTTATTCTTCTTCCTCTTCAGTCTTCGTAGTCTTCTTATTTTACTTGCCTCTCATTCTCTTCTCAGTCTTCGTTGTTTTGTTATTTTTCTTACCTTTCATCCTTTTCTCAGTCTTCGTAGTCTTCGTATTGAACATATTCTTCATCTTCACAGTCTTCGTAGATTTCTTATTTACTTACCTTCCATCCTCTTCTCAGTCTTCGTAGTCTTCTTATTTTACTTACCTTTCATCTTCTTCTCAGTCTTCGTAGTCTCCTTATTTTACTTACCTTTCATCCTCTTCACAGTCTTCGTAGTCTTCGTATTTAACTTATTTTTCGTTCTCTTCACAGTCTTCGAAATCTTGTTATTTTACTAAACTTTCATCCTCTTCTCAGTCTTCGTAGTCTTCGTATTTAACTTATTCCTTGTCCTCTTCACAGTCTTCGTTGTCTTCTTATTTTGCTTACATTTCATCCTCTTCTCAGTCTTCAAGTCTTCGTATTTAACTTATTCTTCTTCCTCTTCGCAGTCCTCGCAGTCTTCTTATTTTACTTACCTTTCATCCTCTTCTCAGTCTTCGCAGTGTTCTTATTTTGCTTACCTTCCATCCTCTTCACAGTCTTCGTAGTCTTCGTATTTATCTTATTCTTCGTCCTCTTCACAGTCTTCGTAGTCTTATTTTACTTACCTTTCATTCCCTTCTCAGTCTTCCTAGTCTTCGTATTTAACTGATGCTTCGTCCTCTTCACAATCTTCGTAGTCTTCTTATTTTACTTACCTTTCATCCTCTTTTCAATCTTCGTAGACTTATTTTGCTTATCTTTCATCCTCTTCTCAGTCTTAGTTGTTTTCGTATTTAAGTTATTCTTCGTCGTCTTCACAGTCTTCGTAGTCTTCTTATTTTACTTACTTTCATCCTCTTCTCAGTCTTCGTAGTCGGGAGGACATTGAACGCAGAATAGTTATGGGAAATGCCTGTTATTATTCGGTTGAGAAGCTTTTGTCATCTATTCTGCTGTCAAGAAATCTGAAAGTTTGAATTTATAAAACAGTTATATTAATTGTTGTTCTGTATGGTTGTGAAACTTGGAGTGTTACTTTGAGAGGTGGACAGAGATTTATGGTATTTGAAAATAAGGTTCTTAGGAAAATATTTTATTGCTAAAAGGGATGAAGTTACAGGAGAATGGATAAAGTTACAACGCAGAACTGCACGCATTGTAATTTTCACCCGACATAATTAGGCTATTAGATCCAAACGTTTGAGTTTGTTCAGGGCATGTAGCACGAATGAGCGAATCCAGAAATGCATGTAGAGTGTTAGTTGGAATGTCGGAGGGAATAAGATCTTTGGGGAGGCGTAGCCTTAGATACGAGGATAATATTAAAATATATTTGAGGGAAGTGCGATATGATGATAGAGACTGGATTAATCTTACATAGGATAGGGACCAATGGCGGCCTTATGTGATGACGGCAATGAACTTACGGGTTCCTTAAGAGCCATAAGCAAGTAAGTTATATGTTACAGATTTCATTATATGTTGTAAACATGATTTTTTTAAATAGATCAAAATAAATATTACATCGAATTTCAAATATTTTAGTAATTTATCATTAAAGTCTTGCCCGGTTAAAAAATATCTAAAACATTTTTCATAATTAAAAAGTGTTATTGTCTTCAAAACCATTAAAATTATTTATTAATATACACATGTGTAAATATTTTATGTCATATGTAAATAATCTACGAAAAAATGCACTGCCTAATTATTTTGAAGCTTTGAAGTGTGAAGAGTAAAGGTTCAGATCAGAATTCCCAAAATTCCTCTGAAGATGTACTTTCTATACAACTGAGAAATTGTTAATGCTTGTATTTTCTTTCTAATCTGCTCGCTATGTTTTATATATTTTTGTTTAACTTGTTCCACATCTCAAAACACAGTGCTGATTCATGTTATGGAATGAAGTAAATGAAATAAGAACTTACAATGCTCATGAACCAATCCACATTAGCGACAGTGGCCCATTGTCAAAAATGTTTGGACACGCCTGGACTAGATAATGAAATATGTACAGTTGTCAAAAAAAAAAGTGGCCGCACTCGTGAACAGCGAATATTTTCAAAGTCCACTTCGGGTCGCGGCGATGTTACACGATGCATGTGCTTGTACAAGCAGTTCCGGAACTATGGAAATGTTCCATATCTGTGCTTCGTAGACCAGCGTTAGAGTGCTTGTTTAATGATTTAAAGGTTGTGGGTTCGGGGCTTCTTCAAGTTTTCATTTTATTTTTTAATCGTTCTTTAGCGATGTAAATGATATTCAAATTATCATTTATATCCAGTTATCGTTCTTTATGGATATCACGTTATTTATATTTTGTTATCGTTCTTTAGAGATAATTATGAATAAAATTTAAGTCATCATTAGTATTCTGTTATCGTTTTATAACGATATGAATAATAATTATTATTATTGTATCTCCAATGGGGGTTAGCCCTATTTTACATACTGTATGAATGTTAGGGCTATAGTTTTATACACAAAAAAACATAAGCATAAAGAGAAATGGAAAAGAAAATTAAATTAGCTTAAGCGATGTCAACAAAATATATACAATCCGTAAATTGGGCATTGCGATTGCAAAACAAATATCATTTATCAATTTGAAACATAGATAACAACACACATACGTAACACTTCTATAACAAATATGCAGCTTTCCGTACCATACATTATAAATTAATACACAATAGTCACACAAACACAAACTATAATTACGACATTGCGACGACATCAAGCATCCCATAACTGACTCACATACATAACAAATCAAGCATCCGTTACAACACATACACTTCAACATAGTAACCACACTTTTAAAAGTTACAAATTTGGCTCCAAGAAGAATAAATCGGACACCGTTACTAATTACTATTCTTCTACAATTTATTAAATACATCTCTAATAAATCTGTGAAATTCCGATATGAATAATATTCACGTTTTTTATATTGTTATCGTTCTTTAGCGATATAAATAATATTCAAGTTATCATTTATATTCTGTTTTGCTTCATTAGCATTATAAAACAATATTCAAGTTATTTATATTGTTATTGTTCTTTCGCAATATAAATAATCTGTATTTTATGTAAGTAATTATTATAACACAAATAACCATCTTTCTTTGTAAAATAGGTTATTTTATTTAGATAATTAAATACGTATTATATAATATCTTATATTAATTAAACAAACTGATATTTATCATTTATATTCTGTTATCGTTCTTTAGTGATACTGTATAAATAATATTCAGGTTATTTATATTGTAATCGTTCTTTAGCGATATAAATAACATAAATTTAATATTAGGTTTGGAAAAATCCAGTTGCATAATACTGCTATTAGTTTTTCTTTTTGTATTATTACATTATTCTATCTTGAACCACAATAAAACGAAAAGGAGTAACGAGGAATTGAACCTGAGACGTTGACATCTGAATTCCGACGCTCGTCCGCTGAGCTACGAGGGCAAAAGTGTGGAAACATTTTCGGAAAAATTGGCCCAATCACACTCTAAGATTTTCTGATGATTCGTAGAAGCTAGTCCAGGATGCGGGGGCAAAGGCTAATTGAGATTTCCCGGTCTCTGATCGGGTCAAACATCCTGATAGAATTAATATTTAACCCTTGCCGTGACTTTCGGTGAAGTCCGGAAGGCCCAATTAGTCAAATCCACTCTCCTCATCTCCACGTTTGGGCCCCCTGGAATTTAATAAGATGCGAAAGAGATAGTGGTGTGCGGAAAGCAACGGGATGTTACCGCATTTAGGCCTATCCTTCCCAAGAAAAACTGTAAACATGAACAAAAGAAGCTTTTAATAGAAGAAGAAAGATCTTCTGCGGACCTCTGGAAAAATAACTAAGGAAGAGACTAGTGAAGTGCTTTGTGTGGAGTGTGGCATTGTATGGGGAAGGAACATGGACATTACGACGAAACGAATTGAAGCATTTGAAATGTGGATGTGGAGAAGAACGGTGCGTGTGAAGTGGACAGACAGAATAAGAAATAAAATTGTGTTTGAAAAAGTGGTGAAGAAAGAATGATGCTGAAACTGATTAGAAAGAGAAAAAGGAATTGGTTGGGTCTCTTGTTGAAAAGAATAATAGACGACATTAGGATATGTGGATCATATGCGGAGACTAAGAGGAAGGCAGAAAATAGGAAAGATTGGAGATTGCTGGGTTTGCAATGAAAGACCTGCCCATGGACAGAACACTTATGTATGTATGTATGTATGTTCAGAATGCCTGGAATATCGTGACTAAGAACAGTCGCTATTTGCAAAGACTAGTCAATTCCATGCCCATTCGACTGCAAGGTGATCGAGATAAGAGGAAGATAGACTAAATATTGAATAGTTGTGGCTTTTTTGTTTTGTTTTTTTGAACGCTAATTGTTTGAATGTTTTAAGGCCGACGCCGGTAAATTAGTTTTGTTTATGCCACGAAAGATATTTTATTGAGAATAAAATCTTTTTCTTTCCATTTGCAGCCACAATATCATAATGATAAAGTCATGGCATAATATATTAATGAACCTGGTGTTAATTACTAAAATAATCGTAAAGAGAAAGCCCATTATGTCTAGTTTGTCTCTCTCAAAACAGAACAAAAAAGAACATAAAAGCACGAGGTTGTAGTCGAACGCAGGGCCTCATGAATAAGAGGCCTGAACGCTACCATTACGCTATCGAATAACACACAGAATACTTCAATTATAACTGTAGATATCAGGCAACGTGGTCCAACAACATGTAACATCGCCTGTCTCGAATTGTAGCGAAGATACCGGAAGGAACTTTGTTTCAGGAGGAAAGCGGCCACTTTTTCTTTTGACAGCTGTAAAAATATTAAGGTTAAGGAAACATACCGATTTACAACACTTGGTGCAATTCATTCGGACGGTGAATCATTCCTTCACTGGAACGGAAGTGTATTTGCATGCAATCTATACAGCCTGAAAATGTTATAAATACAGCTCATTTAATATTAAGTAAAAACATTGCCTGGTTGCTCAGTAAATAATATCAGTAGGATATATCACAGATAGGAATTTAAATACTCCATCACAGTTATTGGCGGTTTACGTCAGACCGTTTGAGGAGGTGAATGTGGGGGCTGTTGGGGGTGAAAGGTGTTATACGGACTTCGGAGGGATGGTGGGACTAGTCGTCAGGTTGTTAGCGCGGTTAGATCGATTCGTCGTGGGTGCGGTCGGTGAGCTTGCAACTCATCCCAGGGGCGCACAATAGACCTCAGGTCGCTGCCAGGATTTTACAAAAAAAAAAAAAAAAGGGAAAATTTTTCGACGGAAAAATTTAAAAAACAGGTAAAAAATTATCGGAAAAAAAATAGGCCCCATGAGGCCCAAACCGTCAGGA